>JARFXV010000415.1:1015000-1057500 GCA_031761425.1 Cosmopolites sordidus | reverse complement strand
CCTTGGCCACCAGTGCTGAGGGTACAATACCGCTCTAAGTAGAAAGTTTAAATCCAAACGAAAAACTGTCGTGTATAGAACTGTGGCGTATTATATCCAATTTCGTAACATGTCCGATGTCCTAATAATGAATTAATATTTGTAGAACAGATTATACACATCAGAGATTATTTGAAATATGAAGCGTTTCTAAGCAAAGGAGGATGTTTAGATAATATAAGATGGAGTGGGTCATATAGCGTAAAACCGAGTTGTGCCAAAATATTTCGGTGGTAATATCCAATATCGTGGATGGAAGAAGAAATGGACCTCTGAAAAAGGATTCGGGGAAGGCAGAAAAATTAGAGTGACCCGAAATGAAAGGACCCATTTAATATTAAAAGGAATATGTATGTGGTATAATTGCTTCCGATATGGAACATACGGTTTCACGCCTTCCACCATATTACTGTATTTTTAATCCAATTGAGCGTATGTGGCATCAGATAAAATCCAATGTTAGAGCAGAAAATATTTCTCCGACTCTAAGTGCAAGTTCTGCAACACTAATTAGGAAGGTTCTAGATAGTATTCCCAAATAAAATTGGATAAATTCGATTAACCATGTTATTAAAATAGAAGATTCCTATGTATCATTTGCTAATAATATAGAACGACTTATTATTAATGCAAAACAAAGTGACAGTGAGAGAGAAACCAAATTAAATGTATAATAAAATTTAAGTTATAATTTTTATTGTACAAAAAAATAAATTTATTTATTTATTTTTATTATACTAATAAATTCAAAATACACAAACCAATAAACAATGTTTTAGTCATACATAATAATAATAATAAAAATACAGGACAGGGGGCGGATAATCTGATAAGCCACCTTCCCGAGCTAAGAGGAGTAAACCTCTGGAGTAAAAAAATCCCCCAAGCTGAAGGTGGAAATCCATCATGCCGAGGGGCTGAGTGGCACAGGATTAAAGTATCTCTAACGATGTCTCCGGATACCTAGCGCCCTCCGGTAGTAAATAGCTTTTTTTTTAGATATGAACACATTCATCATGCGTGCATTTTATAAAATCACAAAATTAGAAACAAAATTAGATCCGACAGCATACCGAAATGAAGTTCACAGGTTATTTACCTTGCAGTATCTAGATATCCCAGCTACAGCACAACGTATCAAAGAAGGGTTAAAGGAGGGTCATAATAAGAAATAAACTCATTCCAGAAAGAAGTTGCAGATGAATTACATTCCACAGACTCTCATATTAATGAAGATATTCAGAATAATGGTTCAAGCACTCGCATCGACGCTTCACACAATATAATCAATAATATTATAGCAATATTACAGCATATAATAATATTATATGCAGAACAAACATATATTTCAAATGATGTCCAATTCGATAGAAAACTAGGTAGTTCGATCCGCGAAACATTTACTACAATATTAATGGAATACCTAGGAACTGACCCAACAACAAGGCCTTATATGCCAAAACAAAGTTCCACCATTAGACTGGCAAAGATCGTTAATATTCTAAATAGATTCTCCCTGAAAAGGGCAACATGTTCAACTCATTTGAAAACCTGCACACAGTTGTCGATTGCGCGGCTCAAACTGAAGCAGTTTTAAATGGATCTAAAATAATCAAGCAACCTTGTGATAAAGTGCCATCACAGCAGAACTCTAAACAGGAATGGCAAAAAAGATTGCAAGATTGAAAGTGTACGAGCTGATATAGGCAGACTTATGGAATTCAGTTGAGACAATCCCAGCAGAAAATTGACGATTAACACAACCAGAATGCAACCAGAAAGATTTAGAATTCATGCTAAATATGATAAAAAGAATCAGCATGTCAAAGAGGTTATCGATACCCTAAAACAATAATTTAAAGTATTTTAAAACGTAAAGTATATAGTTCCCGTCTAGATCGATATATAATAGCAATGAGGCGTAAGCAGCAAATCTGTCTTTTTAAAAAAGACGTTTTATAGAAACCTAATTAATAGAGGTAATAACAAAAATCTAGGGTCCTAGTACACCATCCAGCCAAGATATACAAACATTTTGTTCCTCGATTTGGTCAAATTACGGCCAATATAACAATCAAGTCAGTTGGCTGCGTAAGGAAGAAGGAAATACGAACACAATAGAACAAATGCTTTATCCTGAAATTACTATAACTGTACTACAGAATATAGCAAAGAACCTGCAAATTGGAAGGGCGCTGGAACTGATAACATTCATAATTACTGATATAAAAAGGTCACATATCTTCATCCTTTCATAGTAAGGTATTTTAATGAGTTTATAAGAGTACTAAAAGAAATTCCTCGATTTCTTACACAAGGTAAAACATATTAACTCCCCAAAGCAACCGTCTCTAATGACCCAGCGAAATACCGGCCAATTATTTGCCTTCAAACGATATATAAACTACTAACATGTTTCACCACTCACAGGACAAATAGACAAACAAGATATACTAAATGAAGAGCAAAAGGGTTGTCGAAAGAGAATGCAGGGATGTAAAAAACAACTTATTATAGATTCAGTTATATTGAAGCACACTCGGAAGAAAAATCGAAATTTATCCTGCTGTTATATTGATTATCAGATGGCCTTCGACTCGATTTCACACTCTTGGCTAATTAAGATACTAACACTATACAAAGTTCACCCAGGTTTAATAAATACACTTCAAGAATTGATAAAGGAATGGCGCACCTCTATTCATTTATCGCAAAATGGAACTACCACCAAGATTGAGGAAATAAAAGTTACAAGTGGCATATTTCAAAGGGTCTCGTTGAGCCCTCTGTGGTTTTGTCTGGCACTAAATCCACGATCTAATCTGATTAATAGGACGCAAATCGGATACAAACTCCAAAATCAAAATATATCGCACCTACTGTACATGGATGATTTAAAATTGTAGGCATCATCGCCACCGAAATTGCAACAACTCATTCAGGTTGTAGAGAAATTTACAACTGATATTAACATGCACTTTGGATTAGATAAATGCAGGACTATTAACATAAAGAGATGATCTAAGTTAGAGATGACAAGGTTTGTCACTGCAGAACAAGAATATGTAGCCATTGCAGGAAGGCGAAGTATATACATATCTTGGAATGCAACAGTCCAAGAGAGTTGAGCATAAACTCATTAAGGAGACACTAACTAAAGAATTCACGTCCAAACTTGAAAGCATATGCAGGTCTGACCTAAACATTAGAAATAGAGTAAGAGCTATAAACAGTTTTGCTATACCAGCCTTGACATATTCGTTTGGAATTATATCATGGTCAAACACATATATTGAAAGGCTGCAACGAATAATTAGAACTACACTAACGAATTATAGGGAACACCACCGACACAGTAGTAAAAAACGACTTATATTACCAATAATTGAAGAAGGGCGAGGAATTATAAATATATATAATCTACATGAGAAACAAATATCCAGTTTAAGAACATATTTCCATCAAAGAATGATCGAATGCCCGCTATATGCCTGCATGTGTTTGGCTGATGGTAATTATACACCTCTGAACCTTAAACAAATGTAACAACAAAATGAGAGAGCATTCAAACAACTGGAATAATTATACAACAGTGGAAAAATATGTCTCGGTAGACACCCCCATGATCTTGAGAGTCATGAAATCGGCAAGAGTGCGTCGAACGCCTGGTTAACACCGGGAGGTCTTTTTCCGGAGACTGAAGACTTTATGTGTGCAATTTAGGATCAAGTCGTGCACACTAAGAACTACCAAAAATATATCATAAAGAATGCACGAGTACCAAATGACACGTGTAGAAAATGTCACGAAAAGCCTGAGACTATCCAACATATTGTAGGAGCATGTGGTAGACTCTCCCAGACGAACTATCTCCACCGTCATAATCAGGTGGCCAGTATAGTCCTCCAGGAGCTTGCAAGTCGTAATAACCTTATAACAGAGTGAGTTCCCTATTAAAAATACACCGCAGATGCAGTACTAGATTCAGCCGATTTCAGGTTATATTACGACCGAACAATAATAACCGACAAAATCCTGCACTGTAATAGGCCAGATGTTATATTGGTGGAGAAAAAGAAGAAAACATCATTCCTTATCGACATAGCTGTTTCAAACACACACAACATTCAAAAAACGTCTGAAGAAAAAGTGTAAAAATATACAGACCTCAAGTTAGAAATAGTGCGGATATGGCAGTTGAACCAAATCCATATTGTGCCATTGATAATTTCAACAACTGGCATTATACCAAAGAACCTGAAAAATAACATCCAATTTCTGGGACTAGAAGAAAATCTGTTTAAAATAACGCAGAGGGCAGTAATCCTTAATATCACTCGCATCGCCCGAAAATTTTTGGAGGAGTGAAGTGTTTTGGCTAAGGCCCGCACTTCATTTAAAATCCAGCTTAGCTGCGAAAAAAGAAAGGAACATAATAATAATAATAATTTAACAATATTTTATTTTTTCCAAAATTATTCAGAAGTTAAACCATTCAGGCTCTGGTGCCTTTTAGAAACTAGGACTATTTTTATTGAGATTTATAGGGCCAATTAATATTTTGGCGAAGGGCAACAAAATATCTTGAAACGGACTATACTTATGTTAAAATCGGTTAGCGAAAGCGTCTGTCTCTATGTTAAGAGAGCTTATAAAAATATGCAGCCCTAGAAATATGCTGCAACTTACTTTTAACGGTCGTCGACTTTTTTTCTTGTCACCGGGCAAGAAGAGTAGCTGCTAAGAATGTGTGGATAGTGAAATGCATCACTTTCTTCACAATAAATCTTTCACGCACAAGCCTTGACCATAGTTAAACCTAAATGAAAGAGAGGAATGAAATCCTGCGACGATGAATAAATGGCAGGTAGGGGCAGTTTGTGAAGAGTGGAAGCCCTGTGCTGCGAGTTTGCACGAACACGGTGTGTGATGGTCGTTAAGTCAGAGAAATAATGGGCTATTCGACTTCCCGGCAGTTACCTTTGTGTCTAAGCAGTCCTATTTAGGATTTATTCTGCATACTCATTGGGATTGGTACATTGGAGAAGAGTTTAGAAAAGTTACCCTAAACGTAGTTGTCCGTAAACATAGCCTACCCGAAAGGAGATCTGCTCTAATTAGTATAGAAATATAATATTATTAATTTGTATTAAAATATATCTAAATACTACAGAAATAAACCTCGTACAATTATTGACATTCAAAAAAATATTCAGGTCACCATTAAAAATATAGCACAGATATCTGTAAAAAAGTAACCGAACATTGGATCTTCAGAATGCCTTCCACTCTACGAAGTTGAGAGGGCCATTTGCCATTGCACATAATGCCATTACTTGTTCCTCAAGATAAAATAAAAATTACCAGAATATCATTGTAGTTATCGTTGTACCTCATTTAAATGTTCTGATGCTCTTATTGACCAACCCGTTAGTGCAAAAGCAATATGGTCAACGAGATACTACGATTGGGACACTACTTCGGATATGTATCAGCAATCCTTCTCAAAATGTGCCAGTTACTAACACTATTATTGCTATGTGTGGGTAAACAGTGAAATGGTCACAGTATAAACCATATAACGTTTATTTATACATACACAACTTTTATATGTATACAAAATAACTTATCAGTGGTTTATTCATATTTAAATCTGATCATATTTAATTTTCGAATCAATATTTATTAAATCTATATGCATCTAGATAACATCCTTTCAAATACAATATATAATGTACCAATCTTAAGACAATTCTTTACTAAAGAATATTAGTACAGCAACGCTAGATCAAATCTGTTGTATAGAAGTATCGAAAAATTAATTTAAATATTGCTGTTATCTCTCTTTATAACTTGTGCTAAAATATCACAAAATTAGAACACGAACAAAATGATATGGAACAATTAATTAAAACAGAATAAATAGAAAAACTATCGCAAGACGCGTTAGTTCGCGACATGGTAAAATCAACTGGCCACCCAGATCATATGATCTCACTCCCATGGATCATTTTTGTTAGGTTATGATAAATCTTTGGTCTATAGAAATAAAACCTCAAATAATTCTTGACATTCAAAAAAACATTCGGACCACCATTAAAAATATATCACAGATATCTGTGAAAATGTAACTGAACATTGAATCCCCAGAATGCCTTCCACCAAGCGAAGTTGAGAAGGGCATTTGAACGACATTATTTTTAAAACATGTCATTACTTCTTCAAGATAAAATAAAAATTACCAGATTATCATTGTAGTTATCGTTGTGCCTCATTTAAAAGTTCTAATGCTCTGATTATACAATGATAGGATCGCTACTTCGAATCTGTATCAGCAGTCCTTAGAATTTGTCAGTTACTAGTACTATTACTATGTCTAGGTAAACAGGAAAATAAACAGTATCTAATATATAACTTTTATTTATACATACACAACTTTTATATATACATATATATATATATATATATATATATATATATATATATATATATATATATATATATATATATATATATATATATATATATATATATATATATATATATATATTAATTTTGGAATCAACATTTATTAAATCTATATGCATCTAGACAGAATAGTTTGAAATATAATACATACTGTACCAATATTAAGACAATTCTTTACTAAGGAATATTAATACAGCACCGGCCATATTGGGTCTATTGTATAGAAGTATCGAAATATTGAGTTAAATGAAATTAACGGAAATATTGCTGTTATCTCTGTTTATAACTTGAGCTAAAATATCACAAAATTCAAATAGAGCTTCATCACATAAAGGGCCTCGAATAAATTAATATGGAATTTATAATTAAAAAAGATTTAATACTTTACTGTCTAAGTATATTCAATAGAAGATATTTTGAAAATAAAGTTAAATATAATGAGGATCTTAATAACCCCTCGTTAAAAATCGCCTAAAATTGTTACTATTAATATTGCCATTGCTATAACTGTTAAATTCAAAACACAAAACACTTAAATCAAAACACTTTAAAAAATTTACAAAATAAGAAGTCATTAATTTAGAAACTATGTAATTGGAGTTTTAAAAATAGATAAAGGTAATTTTTTTAAAACACTTGTCATATAAATAAGTTTAATTAGCTATCTTAAAATCTGCACATAAATATAACTAAGACATTTCTATGTAAATATTTAGTGCACCTAAAAATTCACAGTGCTTGTCTCCACATTTAAATTTAGCATACAAGAAACTTGGTGCACTCACATACAGTCAAATTTAAGAATTTTTTTTGGGCCACCATTGCTAGATTCATGAGGTATTTGTTGAAACCAGCTTGATTATTCTTGAATTAAAACCTCAAAACTGGAGCTTCCATAAAATCCCACTTTCAACAAAATAATATTCCCTACAATATATGTTTGAGTCCATGCTATACTACACATATGTTCACTAATTGTATACTACCTGGTTTTTACTTTCTTTTGGAAAATAAGCTAATGAACTAATTCAAAGCCAAGAAAAAATACTGGAAAGTTCTTGGTCTGTACTTCTATGGAACAAAATTGATATCGGCCACTAGTTTGCATAAATTTCAAAGGGACCCTCAATGTTGTAAAGCTTTATATTTTTCTTTCTTGGATAAAAATGCTACTGAACTATAATTTTGTATTTTTGTACATTTAATCTACTCCTGTGTAACTAACTTACCTTCCAAATTTCACTTTATACTGGGGCAAACAGAGAACAATTTACTAAGTAGATTTCTTGTAAGAGTTATAATCCTCTGAGAGCGTTGCTCTGAAATTGAATGATTGTGGATCGGAGAATACTATTTTGCTGCACTAGGTGAATATTCTTAGATCACCTAAATGTCTATAACTATTTTCATTTAAATAGATGAAAAAGTCCTTACCTGTAAAGTAAGATATTTGACTAGGTATGCACCGCAACACTGTGAACAAAATAATTGTCCATACGTTCTAGAATAATGCCTCCTGATAGTATTTCTTTCTGAACATTCATAACATTATTTGCTGCCAGAATCAGTCTTTCAATAATGCTTCAAATCAGTATCAGTACAATCTTGCAAATTATAAAATATCCCCAAGTCTAGTTTAACATATTTGGTGACATGATTTACTTACATGATTACAAATAGAACCGTGTAAGAAACATTTGTGTCTTTGGCCCAATTTCAACGGGTGTCTTAACCAATAGAGGTGCTATAAAGAATAGGTGCATAATCATGTTTAAATATAATAAAGAACTAGGAAATAAATTGTCTTACAGTTTCATGTTCTTCCTCTTGTTGTAAATATGGAAACTCGGTTAATTTAATGGCAGTTTGCAAATTTTTACTCTTTTGTAGCCTAACAGAACTGATTTATATATCTTGAAATATAAAAATTAAGAACAAAATAATCAACTTTCATATTTTAAAGTAAGGTTAGGTGTTCCGGGGGCTTTCAACAAGCTGAATTTTTTTGGAATGTTTTTATTATACGAAACTAAAATAAGTAATTTAACGCAATGATGTATATTGTATATGTAATAGTTTTTTAATAGTATTGAAAATTTGTAAAATCCTTTTTTCGTTTTTATTAATTAACGTTCAAAATATTATGAATCGGATTAATTTCTGAGAGCACTTGTCAAAAAAGAGTCAACAGAATGAACAAAGTTACGACATACGTATCATATGATGGTACTGCCATCCGATTAATTTGAGCACAACGTTTTGAATTAATTATTCACCTGCATTCTATAAAGATACCAATTTAACGTGTAATAAAATTTTATGATTAATTTTGTTTTATTCTTACAAAATTATATTCTAGGGCACTAGAGCTTATAGTCATGACTGACCAAAGCTATAAAATAAAACCAATGAAAAATGGTAAGGCTCTAGGAAAGTATAGTATAACTGTTGAAATGCTAAAAGCTAGTGGTTGTTAAAACATTCACCCTTTCCTCATAAAGATATATATATATATATATATATATATATATATATATATATGATACATAGGAGTTTGGACCTAGAATGTAGTTTGAAAAATAGGTACCATCGGCATTTTGGAGAAGCATTATATGAAGAAGAGACTCTTTCCACTAAAATTTATTCGTACTCTAAAAGGCATATTGGAGTACTTAAAGGAGTAGCAGAATTTCACAGAAATGGTCAGATGTCTCGCACTGCAGCCGGGAAAGAAGGACAGCGAAGCCCATGGAAGAAACCCACAAAGAATAAAAAATAAATAACACAATATATGTTTTTTAGAATTTCACTAGGCAATTCGGGTTGAGAGTTTGAGGTGAAATTGCACAGGAACAGCATGTAGAAATTTTGAAATTTGAAACATTGGAGAAATCAAATCAAGGCGCATATTTCTGCTAAATTGCCATTAAAGCTGTAGTACCAAAATTGAATCAGATATTTATTTTTTCTTTTAAATCTATTAGTCTAATAATTTTTTATTTCAAAGGTTCAAAATAAATAAAACGTTTTTAACTGGAATAATTATATTTTATTATCTCATAGCCATGTTAAAATTTTGCACAAAAGTTTAATTTGAAGTTCTAAAGTTTAACTAGCGCATTCGCCGTAATCTTTTAAAAGCACAAATCTTCAACACTAGATCAACTTGATGTAAAATTTGGCGGGTGTGAATTATCGTTTTTATCGATGCGCATGCGAACATAGAATTTGTAATGGAATATAGGCTTCAAATTTGAGTCCCAAAAAAACTCTCAAACTAGACAACTGTTTTTATTATCATTAAATATATCAAGAACAATAAATTAACTAAAAAAAGTAAAACAATAACTAAATATAAAAAGTATAATACAAACATTGTATAATATTATGTATTTTGTAATATTTATAATACAATATTTGTATTTGTGTGTACAAAAATAAAAAATAAACTTACATTATTTGCAGCATGGGTTTTGAGTTAACATAAATTAATATAATCGCTAAAAAACAAAATAAAAAACTTTATGTAATAACTATAACCATGGCAGCAGTCTGCTATGTGATAATGGTTTTATAGGCTGTCAGTTCCATCATGGGACGAGGAATAATACTCTGTAAAAATTAATATTAATGTCTCCAATAATTAGTAATTTGCTTAATAATTACTACAAAAAACTTTAAACGGGTCGAGATATTTTATATTTGTGTGTTTCAGTTTGTGATTCTTAAAATGGTTTTGGAAGGAATTTATTTAAAGTTTTTTTCTTGGGTAGCTGATAAGCGTCTTTATAAGTTTTAAGGTAATTTCAATCACAAACTACACATTTCTGACAAAAATATAACATCAACGTCCAACAGAAAATTTATTTCGCTGAAACAAAACAATACACACTATATCAAGTATTTTGTGCCGATGACAATAATCTTTGGATAAAAATGTTTGATTGGACTTTTATATTAAAACAAGACAGTAGCGGTTGGCGAGGAAGGGCGTTGGGGCGTCGCCCCTCACGCACTTATCACAGTAAACAATTTTTCAGAGCAAAACACCATATTTTATTTCCATTCAGTTTCTTTCCTTTAACTCATTTTAAGACATTATTAAAAATTAGAATCTCTAAAAGTAGAAGACCGTGCGGATAAAAATTCCACCCTATCACCACAATTTTTACATCGTTGGTTGGCCTCCAGCGACCGTACGCTAAGATGAAGTATCTTATCTCGTCGTTGGCGCTATACGTTTTGTTGGTTGCCAGAATTCCGGGGGTTTAGCTGCTTTTTAAAATATGCGATTTGGATGTAGATTACCTGCGTCCGAGCGTATCAGTAATTAGTATTAAACGCTGATTTGACGGGTTCGGATCATTTAATATGGCTTTGGTGGCGTATTTCATTCGCCTCGCGAATACTTGTTTTGATTTGGAATTTCTGACGTGTCTACACACTAAGTAGTACCTACTTATTCCTTTATCTGCGCATCAAGCAACAACTTATCCTCCAATGTCCTTGTAAGTAGTAACAACAGAAAATTTTAACGTTTTCCTGGTTCACCTCCTGTATAGGGTTTCAATAACACGAAAAGTAAGAAGGAGGAAGGGGAAAGCAAAAAAAATCTTCAGAAGGCACAATTTTTTTCTACGCCCTCCCACTTTAAAAACCTACGAGCCGGCACTGAAACTGGAGATTTATTTAGAGAATTGATTTTAAAGCAATTTGTATCACAGGTTGAAAATTAAAGAATAATTTGGATTTCAGGTACAGTTACCACTACATAATATTTCAGATCGCCATAAAGTTTGAATCATCTAAACAACCAAGTACTATTTCTTACCCTGCCACTGAATCAAGGTGTTTCTTACACCTTTAAAACTTACTATATCATGAAATCATTACAATGGATTTTAGACATCGCTGAATCGAGATCAGTTGCTGTCAAGAAAGATTAGAATCAATTTTCAATTCAGCATTCGAAGTCATGTCCATATAGATGGATTCTCTAAAAACATCAACATTATATGCAGGGTTGAAAAATATTTCAATATTGTCATTTGCAATGGAAACAGCATTGAATTGTCAGAAACTGAAATTGATCGCATATGATAACTTGCCAAATAAATTAGAGGCGATGGTTTTGATTACAGGTTTTTCCGGACCTTCAAATTTATCAAGAAGAAGTTGTATAAGAGCAATGATGAAGTCTATAAAGTTAATTAACAAAATTATATTAAAAAAGCAAGGCCAATTCGCTTAGATCCTAAATGCTATTTTTTAGAATCATTTTTCCTAAATGCACACCCATCCACTGAAAGAGAACAATAAATCAAAAGGCAATTGTTAAACTATCCATTTTTATATCAGGAAACCAACAACGAC
Organism: Cosmopolites sordidus; assembly: GCA_031761425.1. Classification (NCBI taxonomy): domain Eukaryota; kingdom Metazoa; phylum Arthropoda; class Insecta; order Coleoptera; family Curculionidae; genus Cosmopolites; species Cosmopolites sordidus. The sequence goes on along the minus strand of JARFXV010000415.1, from coordinate 1,045,620 downwards.
CTTGTAAACACCAACAAACAGACCAAAAGTAGGGGAGATCGGGTATAAAAGTAACGGCGGGTCGAAAGTAACGGCAATGGCCGAAACGACTAGCGCAACCGTTTAAGATCAGCTGGCGATCAGTCTCCGCATCCGGCCCGCGCATTTAGGTTCTGTTAAGAGGACGCCACGTGATTTTACGCATCAAAAGTAAGTTTTTTATATTTATTTAGTGTTTACGTAGTGTTAAGAGATGATATTAATATAACTATAGACACCTGAGATTTTGTGATTAGGTTGTGTGTAGCATGTAATAAATTATTTTAGTATATCACATTTGGTTTTGAGGTACTGACTATGCAACAACAAAAACGTGGTTAGGTACAAAAGTAACAAGACAGGCGGGTACAAAAGTAATATGTTACTTTTGTCCCTATTGTATGAATTAGCATGTTTTTAATGCTTTTTCTTTAGTTCCTTCAAATTAGAAAAATAGTGAAAAGCAGTACTGACACAGCAGTCTATAAAAAAAGGCAATAGATAAGGGCACTGGCAAACAAATACAATGTTATAGATTAACAATACAGATACAGATTAATACGAAAACTTAAGGTAGGAATACTGATGCAAAAGTTGGCTACCATTGCGTCAATCGTGTCTTTACTGTCGAAGAAGAAAACGTTTTTCAGAACTATGTAATTCACTGCTCTAAGGTTTACGTCAGATTCACTCTGAATGATGTGCGAAGATTGGCACTGATTGAAAATCAATCAGAAGTTATGGATAGGAATAAATTTGAGCCAAGAGACATATGGAATATGAACGAGACGTGGGTGACCACAGTTCAAACACCAAACAAAATAGTAGCTCAGAGAGGAACTAAACAGTTGGGAGCGGTAACATCTGCGGAACGTGGGACACTAGTAACTGTTGCTGTTACTATTAATGCTCAAGGCGGACAAATATTCCCATTTTTCGTATTTCCGTTGAAGCGATATCAAGACCCTATTGGGTCTGCTGGTGCTGGAAATGCTAGCGGCGCTGGATGCAAGAAGCAGAGTTTTTGCTGTTTTTGGAACACTTCAAAAACCAAGCTAAGCCCACTATTGATCAAAAAAGCCTGCTATTGCTCGACAATCATATATCACATGTATAGCTTTTTAAAAAGATCATGAAAAATTATGCCACTGGTGAAAAATATTCGGAGAGTGAAGGTGAAGCTTATTCGTACCGAATAAAAAGGTGGGAAAAAAATATGAAATCAAAGTTATTAAAAAGAAAATAGTTATAATTAGATTTCGTACTTACTATCTAAAAATTAAATCCCGCAGAATTGTATATTCATCGACTATTGAAGGTTCGTGGCCATTTACAATTAGGTTAAAAATGCATCGTGGTCCTCGCTTCTCGAAGAAGTATTTAAATAGAATGGCAGCTGGACAAGTGTTTTTTTCGTTTTTCATTTTTGACTACGTCTGGTAGTCACGGGTTACTGACACCCTGAAAAATTGCAGTTAGTGCAGTAGGGAAGCGGAAGTAGGTCCGTCCCGCGTTTCAATTCCGACTCTGGAAAAGTAGTTCGGCCCTATTTGGTAGCAAGAATTTAACCAGATATTCACTAATTGAGTTAATTGAGCCACAAGGACTATTAGAGGGTCCGTGGTTTCGTTGGCCATGAGAGCCGCGTAAATGGGTGTCAAGTTGCATCAGCTCACCGGAACCTATATTGGGTCTAACGGATACTAGCCTCCCGTGGTGAACCTTGGGCAACGTGTGATACACGGCTAAATAGTCTACACACTCGGCAGCCAGACCATTTTTTGGATTTTTGACTATAGATAGATACGCAGATTAACCAAACCGATTAAATATTAGTAAAAGGCCCTCTTCAGGGCCAAATGAATAAAAAGACTCGAACCTTTAGTCCGAGTTTGCCAGTTAAATATAGAAGGAATCAGCCGAGCTATAAGTGAATAATTATCCAAATGTCTTTTGAATAATAACAGTAACGTGGTTCTAATCCAAGAAACTCATGCTCCAAATGAGAAAGATCTTTGTAAAAGAGAAAGTATCCATGGCTATGAGCTTATCGGTGCTAGTTATCATAACGCATACGGTGTTGCTACATACGTTAGAGTTGCACATCTAATTTCAACAACTACAACAGATGAAATTCATAATGTCGCAACAAAGCTTGAAGAGATCTTTATCCATAACATCTACAAACCATCAATTCTTCTATTGGAACCTTTGTTGTGAAACACTAAACTCGAAGAGATTTACTACTAAACACCAAATCTTTTTTTGAAACATCAGGAAGAGATTTAATCTCCTGATCGTGATAACATGGTTAGCGAAACGTGCGTCGAGAAGTTTCAAAAAGTGATTTGGTGTTTAGTGGTAAATCTCTTCGAGTTTAATCTACAAACCACCTAATATAGAATGGCCACCAATAATGTAGAAACTGTCCTACCAATTAACGCGCATCCATCAATATATGCTGGTGATTTTAATAGCCATCATGAGCAATGGAAGTATGCACGGCTGTGATAATGCTATTGTTGTCTGGGTTGAATATAACAACCTTAATCTTGATTTCGATGACAAGGATTTGGTTGGCAGAGAGGTTACCAACCGGACCTCTATTTTGTGTCCTATGATAGCAAAGACCACCCAATCCCTACGTTGAAAGAAGCAGTCCCGCAATTTTGAATATCGGACCAGGATCGAGAAACAATTAACAAATCTAAAAACTCAGTCTCGAAACGAATCGAATTTCTCCTCACCTTTCACTCTAGATGAATTAAAACTTGCTCTAAAACAGATAAAAATTGGTAAAGCACCTGAGTTTGATAACATGCACCCATAATTTTTAGCCCACCTTGGGGAAAACGCCAAACACTGGTGGACTCCACCATTTTGAGAACGAGGACACTTCTCAATGAAGTGAAGAAAACAAAAATTGTGGCTATTCTGAAACCCGGTAAATCACCAAATTTACCTCACCCCCAAAATTTTAGGCCCATTTCCCTTCTCAACTGCTCATATAAACCCTTGGAGCGGCTTATTTATAACAGAATCAGTGGCTTTCTTCTGGAACAAATTCCAGTTGAGCAAGCGGGATTCAGACCTCATCAAAGTGCGACCTGCGACCAGCGACCAGGTGCTATCTTCGACAACTTTTATAGAGGCCGGTTTCCAAGAGAAGCTTAAGGCATCTGTGGCCTTCGTCAATCTAACGGCAGCATGCGATATCGTCTGGAGGGAGGGGATGATGTGTAAACTCCTAAAGGTGATTGAGTGCCGAAAAACTACAGCTCTTATTAATAACATGATAAACAACAGATACTTTCAGGTTTGCTCGGGTGAAAGTAAAAGTACAACAATATTATTAAATAATGGTTTGCTACAGGGTTCGGTCCTGGCCACTCTCCTATTTAGTCTTTATATTTCTGACCCTTTAAACACTAGTTCAAGAAAATTCTGCTCCGCAGACGATATGGCTTTTACATGTAGATCGAAAGAGTTTGGTCAGACGGAGAGAACACTCGGAGGACTTAGCTGCCCTTAACACTTACTTTAAAAAACGGAGGCTAAAGCCCAATGTCAGTAAGCCTGAAGTATGCGCGTTTCATCTTAACAAGCAAGCTAAGACTGAACTCCAGATACAATTTACAATATACAAAAAATACCATTTACAATACTCCAAATATGCAGAATACTGTGCTCCAGTGTAGCTGAACAGTTGTCATACCAACCTAATTGATGAGCCAGTTTAACAATACCATGCGCATAATCACTGGAACAATTAGACCAACTCCTACCTACTGGCTTTCCTTACTAAGTAATATTTGCCCACCTCCGATTCGTAAAATTGACGCTCTGCTCAGAGAATACAGCATTATACAAGAGAACCTGGAACTACCCATTTATCATGATATACCTAGCCTGCGACAAAATAGACTTCGATCAAGAAACTCGCCACTACTGTATGCTGAACAGCTTGTCAAATGGAACAGCAAAGTAAGAGATCTCTGGAACCAAAATTGCAGAAACGTTGAAAATCACCAAGAACGAAAATGGTTTGAGGGGTACAATGTGATACTGTGGCCATCGAAAACAGAAAACTGAGTCAAATTAAAAATAGAATCCGCACTGGATGTTGTCGATGTGCTGACTCACTCTATAAATGGGGTATATCGGAGTCTCCGAGTTATGACTGTGGCGTACTGGAAGAATCCATCAGACATATTAGTGGAGACTACCCCCTACAATCTTATCAAGGCAGCTGGAACGATTTCATGAGGGCCGACGTTGCAGCAATGGAATGGATTGGAAACCTGGATATTAATGATTAATTAGTCTGGGTGCTTTGTGTTCACTGTGTTTTCTTTTCTCCTTTTTTACCTTTTTTTGTGTACACTCATTGTACTATATGTTTATATGCGATGTAATAAATAAACCGGTACCTATTCCAGTGAGCCGAGCCCCTCAGACCTACACATGCGCCAGAGCTCCCATAGGAGAAATACAGCCACATCGAAGCCAAACCGGAAGTCAGATGTCTTGAATAAGAATTAGTACTATTTATGTTTTGTGAGGGAATTGCGAGTCGGCTCCGTAGAACCCTGTCAGTTAAAAATTAGAATTTGCATTAAACCGGTGTGAATATTCCTACTTTCTTGATATTAAGTATTAATCTGCACCAGCTAATCCAAAAACACTATCTGGTGTCATTTCCAGCTTCTACATTGTTCAGGCCACTTCCAAGTTTCAGTCGGAAAAATTCGACAACCAACAGTAGGTTGCAGTAATGAAATTTGGTGGCGCTAATAAGGGTAAGTACGTGGTCAGAGGCACAAAATTGTATTAAGGAATACTCAAGGATAGAGCCTAGCTTGACGGTGCAACTGAGATATATTTTCGAAATGAATTTTAATTATTAAATACTCTAAAATATACCCACGAAAAAATGAAAAAGATTATTCATTCAAAACAATAACACAGTTTGTGTACCATAAAGATAAACAATTTTATTGTAGAAATGTTTTGTATTTATACCCGTTTCAACATCAAAAATATTCATTTCTGTCGAAGCTACACTGCTGGCGAAACGCTTCAAACATTAATTATAAAGTATAAATTTTGACGAAAAAAGTGTTTTGTTAAACATTGACTTATAATTGTTACCATGGAATTTTTCCTAGTTGTTTCCGGTATTAGCCTGAGGATAATAGTGTTCTTTCACTTCATCTATCGCTTTGATCCATTCCAAGGCGTAACCCTCAGGATCTTTCAAATGATATTTGCGGTAAGGCTGAAATCACATCACAGTCAGATCTTAGTTAAAAAATTTGGGAATTTTTTTTTTTATTATATATATATATATAATAATAATGAAAGTGATAATGAAGTGGGCTCGTGGAGAAAGATATTAAAAACAAAGAAAACACACCCGCGCTCCACGTTAATGCTTTGCCGTTCCCCCATCCGCCATCCAAAGCGACAGCAAGCGTCCCAGGACCGGTTTCTGGCCTTAAGCCGTTATCAGCTGGGCTCAAGCTGAACGCCCGGAGAGCGGATGAAGGAATTGACTAAAGCCATGACCATATAAATAGGCCATGTCGAATGGTGGCTGCAATCACATGCAGCATTGCCATCCTGTGGTAAACTGCCGCGACAGATAAACTGTGCGAGATCATTCGTGACCCGTCTAACCTCGGGTAAGTACCAGGTCTGTTCAGAACGGTTGCAACAAAGCAAATTTATGATGTGTATGGAGACGTATTGAAAGTCAATAAGTGCCAACGCTGGTTTAGAAAATTTTCCAATGGTGATTTTGACTTATCTGATAGCGATCGAAGTGGACCCCTGTAGACTTTGATAATGGCTCTTTAAAATCAATGGTGGAAATATCAAACACTCTTCAGCCTACTTGGTCAGCAGTCCAAACACATCTTCAAGAAATCGGGAAGGTCTACAGGCAGGGTATATTGGTTGCACATCTATTGTCGGAGATGAATAAAGAATAACGGCGTACAATATGCACATCTCTATTGTGCGTACAATGAAGTGATCCGTTTTTACGAAAAATTGTTACTGGAAACGAGAAATGGATCTTATACAACAACGATAAGCACGCCAAATAATGGCTTTCTCCAAATCATCCCTCAGTTTAAATACGCTGTTACTCTGCGTTTAGTGGGCCTGTGGTGGCATAAATAATTTTGAACTGTTGAAACCGGCAGAAGCAGTTACGGCTGAATTATATTGCCAACAATTGAATAGATTACGTAACGAATTGTTGGTAAAACGGCCAGCTCTGGTCAACAGAAAAGCGGTAATATTACAACGCGATAATGCCAGGCTGCATCCAGCAAGATTAACCCAAGAAAAAATAAGGTTTTACCACATCCCCATATTCTCCAGACATAGCACCATCCGATTTTCGTTTATTCCGATCCATGGAACATTCCCTAAGGAATAAAAATATCGATAATGTGCAAGCTCACCTGGAAACATATTTTTCTTCAAAGGAAACAAAATTTTATGAACAGGAGATTGAAACTCGGAGAAGAGTTGAATGTGTCACTACAATGCGCCTTGCTATACAACGATTTCAATTAACGAGTTTTTGGCAAGTAAAAAAAAACTGTGGCTCCGCAGCTCCCTTATTGGCTAGACTTGGGTCCTTGTGACTTTTTTCATTTTTTCAAGAGTGAAAATTCACCTCAAAGAACACTATTTTGAGACACGATTCGCACAAGACGATTGCAGTGTCTGAGTTTCAGTATTGCTTTAACAGTTGACAAATTGTCTCCAGCGCTGGTCGGCTTGCCAAAGCCACTACTTTGAAGAAGACAATGCAGAATTGCAATTTCAATTGAATATAAAAGTTATAAAAACCAGTCTCTTTATTTCATTTAACATCTCGTATATCTAGGGTAAGTGAGGGTATTACTGCGTATTTTTTAGTTATATTATAAATAAACGATATATGAATTTTTACAATAAAAAAAATATGGCCAGTAATTTAAACATTAAAATAAGTAACGGCATAGTAATTTGACATGTATCACAATTTTTGAATTTGTTATTAATTATTAAGAATTGACTGGTAAAAGGAGAAAATTATGATTTTTGTCAGTGCGTGTGTGAAAATAGGTGACATAAAAGATCTTTTTTCCATAGGTAAATGATTTAATATTCGTATTTATCACATGTGGAAGTAAGGTAACACTTTTTTAATATCAAAAATGCAATACAAATTAAATTTTGATTGATTATTACTTATTATTTACTGATTGTAATTTACTTGTATTGCTGCGATTTTTTCAATCAACCGCAGTAATGGGAGCGCCTCTGGTTATATGCACTTGTGCCCATTTAAACCCCGAATGTAAACTATACTGTTCTAACCTCTAAAAACTGCGTGAGTAAAGCTATCTCGAAATAAAAAATAAACAATGGGTAAAGTAAATAATAAATCAAAATTTAATAAACAAAAAAAAAGTCAAAAGTGAACAAAAACACTAGGTATAATTATAATAACGCTGACGTAAAATTAGCAGTCGTAGAAGCTCTCGGTGGAATGACAGTTGCCGAGGTTTCCAGAAAATATAACATACCGGAGTCAACAATCAGAGCAAAAAAAAACAAAAAAAAATATAGCGACAAACCACCAGGATCATCAAATGTTCTGAATGATCAAGAAGAAAATGAGCTGGTGGAGTGGATTTTTTATTGTGGCAGGCAGGTTTCGACTATCCTACAAGGTTTTTTAATGGAGATGAAATTGGTGTTTCCATGAATCCAAAACCGTCATCAGTGCTTGCGTCAAAAGGTACTAAGAATACGTACAGTATTGTCACTAATAATGAAAAAGAAAACGTCACTGGCCTCATTACTGCAAATGCAGCAGGCAATCTAGCACCAACTTTGGTGCTCTTTGCAGGTCAAAGCGTACCTAAAGACGTTATAAAGGTAGCACCTCCAAACTTCAGTTTTGGTTATACTGATAACGGTTGGATGCGGGCAAAATTTTTTACAAATATATAACAAATATATAACAAAATGGGTTTTCCAAAGCAATATTTAATTGCCAATTATATTGTACATTGATGGACATAGTTCAGACATAATTTTGAGTCAAAATAATTCTTGTTGTTTGCATCCTAACGCTACACATATCTTACATCCGTTAGATGTAGCTCTCTTTCGTGCATTTAGAGCAGCTTATCAAAGATCTTTTCAAGCTTTGCGTGAAGATTCTAGAACAATTAGTATACAAAAAAGCCAAGTTGTTCATGTACTGAAAAAAACATTTTTAAGTTAGTTTTAATTAAAAAAAAAATGAAAACAGATTCGAAACATGTGGCTTCATCTGGACGCTAATGCTAAGAAACTTCATCTAGTAAAATACAACATATCTTCTTCTGAAGATACAAGAGAAGTATCCAAACAATCAGAAGCTTTAAAAGTTATGGAGTGCTTAATAGATAAAGATACATAAACATTATTCAGAGCCCATGAGAGCTCTATTTGGACAGGAAGAAAAGAAGATGAAAGTCTTTTCGATATTTGGTATAAGTTGGCACAACCAACAAGCATCACTAATCAATCAGGCAAATAAATTTCTCTTGCCCAAGAAGTAAGGAGTGCATATTTTAATAATTTTAATAATTTTAATTTATTCATCTTTTTTTATTTATAGCAAAATATCTCTGATAATGACGAAATTGTGCAGTCTCTGACTGAAATGATCGACATGCCAATTATTAACGACCTAGAGGGAACATCATCAAACAATAACCTGGATAATACAACAGTACTTTAATTATTCTACACTTTTAGATTAATTTAACGATAGTTTACATACTCAAAGTAACACTAAGAATTATTAAGAAATTAGGTTTATTATTAAATTTTGTGTCAAATTAAATTCATTTTTTTACTTTAGTTCCTTTTTTTAATAGTATTATTTTATATTATATTATGTTATTATTTTTTTAATAAGTATAATTTTCTTTTCGTCTCAATTTTCAGGATGAAAAAACATTGAAGATAATAGTCTAGTGGAGTATGCGGTGTTTTTCATGTTTGGTTAGGTTAGGTTCTAGTGGAGTATGTGGTATGTCCATAGAGATTTAAAGGCTATTTCTGAACAAATTAGAGAATCTTTAATTATATCTAGAAAAACATTCTGACCACTTCTGAAATATCTGACGAAAAGGACCGAACTTGTCAAGTAATTCCAGAAACACTTAATGTTTCTGCTACAGATATTCAAGAATCTTATTTCCTGCAGCAGATTCCGATTCTGCTTCCTTAACAGTTGAATCAGAAGTCCGTGCTCCAGAACCAACCCCATGGCAGATTCAAGACAAACTTTCGCTTGAAAATATAGTTAATACTAATACACACATACATTTTCAGAAGCCTTTAAAAAACTATGTTATTGGCCTAAGTGTGACTTCACAAAAAGAAAAGAGCTAATAACTCATCTTAAGCCCCATCTATTTTGTCTAGTTGTCAATGGCAACAGGTTCAGAAAACTAAGGAAAATCAAAAACGTTTAAAAGCAGAGAAAGTAATATTAATTGAAAAAAAATAAAATAGAGCAACAAGAGTTGAAAAAAACGACAAAAAGAAAAACAACCTGCTCGGAAGAAAGATGAAAGATTGAAGAAAGAGCAAATAAGACTTGAATAAGAAAGAGAAAAGTTTATTAAACAACAACAAAGAATTAAAAAAATTGAGGATAAAAAACAATCTAAAGAATTATTACAAAAAAAAATTAAAAACTGCTGAAATTAAAAAAAAATGGCTGAACTTAAAAAAGAAGAAACAGAATTACAAGATGGCAATAAGTAGAATATAAGATATACTATTTTAAAATATATGAATATTCTGGTCAGTTATTAATATTTTAAGACTTTCTGTGTTAATTTATCGTAAATATTTAAGATATCTAATTAAATAAATTACAAGAAGGCAATAATAAGTAAGATATAGAATCTATTATTTAATAATATATTGTGGTCAGTTATTAATATCTTAAGACTTGATGTGTTGTTATCGTTTATATTTTGATAAATTAAAGTTATTGAATTAAATAAATTATTATCTTTCTAATAAGTTTAGTTCAATTTTAAACTAGATCCCAAAGTTTTGTAGTCATTGGGTTATGCGCAATAATAGGCACGCAGTAATTGACACGCCATAATAGGGGCAAACTACATTTATACCCACAGTAATACATACCTTTACATAATTTTTAAAAATTCTTTTAAATAAATGAAAATATTATTTTATCATGTATAAGTCTAAAATCAGTTACATATCATTATTAAAAAAATTATATGAATAGCTTTTAACAAATTCATATTATACTTTATGAAAGTTGACCCCATATTAAAAGCCGCAGTAATACCCACATTTACCCTACGCATTTCATTTTTACATGTGAAATAATCGTCATTTTGCTCGATGATATCACCGTAATTTCTGGCATTTTGATCCCTGAGCAGTGATGCTACAAAGACAACGAAAGGGTGATATCTAATGAGTAGTTCCCTTTGCACCCCAAAACCTCTTCATTTGAAAGAAAGAGCACTTTCTAATCACCTATCCTTGTTCATAAAAGTATAACTTTATTTATATGGAATCAAAGGCGTAGTTCTTGGTTATCTGATGTTTATAAGGTGCACTAAACAATAAGATAGGAAATTACTTACAGTGTGTATAAAAAAAGTTTTGAAATTTTTCGCCTCCGTCTTTATACTTGAAGTCAATGGTATTTCACCTTTAAAGGTCATTGTGGTTGGATTCACATAGTATAAGTGCGGTCCCAAAGTTAATAAAAACATCCTCCTGCGCCTGCGAAATAGTCCCTTCCCTTTAAAGAGAAGTCCTAAAAAACCCAACATCATTTACGTTATTTAAAAAATTATAATTAAATGGGTTTTACCTTGTTTCAAAATAAGATTGGATGCCATAAAAATATTGTAAGGGTTGGCCTGTTGAGCCCTCAGTCTATTTTCCATTTCTTCGGGTGATATGTTGGTTATTTTTCTATTTCCACTAGACTTTTTGGGGGTGACTTGGGTTAGCGAACGTGAAAGTGGCAGTAATTTATCTACTGCTAGTCTGGAGTAGAAGAAAAATTGAACCTGAATGCGTAATTTATCAAGTTCTGGCTTACTTGTCGGCTTTCTTAGTATCAAAGCCGGGTTCCTTATTGTCAAATACTCCGCTTATATCAGCGTTACGGCTTTGAATGAATTCAGCATCACAGAGTCTCGGAGGTAAACCTAAATGATACCAATTTACACCAGCAAATATCTCGTGACCCCGTAAACTCGAATATAAAACCTTGTCTGTGGCTCCTGCATAGAAAAATTTCGTATATATTTCTCATATGTTTAATCCAAATTTCAAAAAGAATTCGAATCAGTTTTGTCATTTTGTGCTTCGTAAGTGAATACTAAATAATTCTCAAAACAGTTTATGCTCGACGAATAAGTTAACGAATGTGTTTTAACCATCAAGAGAAGAACTGGATAGGGGATACGCAGGGGTGAATTAAAAGTGTTATTCCCTTATAAATGGTCACATCGAGAGGATGACTATGTTTTATCTATTAATTTCGTCTAGATATGATAGTTTGAATAGAACACCTCATTTTAACATTTTTTTTTATTTTTGCTGATTTTTCGATGGTATTAGGAATACTATTATTTTTTTGGAACATTCTAGAGATATATAAAAGTATTTTTCTATACTGATTGAGGTTTAAATTAAAAAAATAAATAAATTGGATAATTCAATAAAAATATATTAATAATCAAAGACAGACGGACATACCCATGTACTTCTAAATCGGGAAGCACAGAAGTGCTTCTCTTGAGGGTTAATAACTAAAGTGGCTGGGGAAGACATAAAAGTTTGATGAGGTGGGAACCTAAGTAAATTATGCAAGCATATGTTTACGTTAATTATATTATATTACTTACCTAATCGCTTTGCCGAGTCTAAAACTAATAATTTTTGTATAAAGTCTTTTAATTTCTCGTCAAAATCGTCGCAAAATTTGTATTCCAAATTTAGGATATTTTGGAAAATGATGTATTCGTTTCTACCACGAAAAGGCCTATGGCCTGAGACCATCTGGAACACTTCAATAAACAACAGAAGCAATTTCAATACTCCCAACATATAAGATTACCAACCTATGCATCCCAACGCCCATAAATCTGATGAAAATGATGATTTTGATTCTTGCAACATTTCTGGGCTAATAAATTCAGTTGTACCAACCAAACTTTTGCTTCTATGAGGAGACTCGTGTTCAGTATCATCTGTAAAAATCATAGTCACAAACACAAACCGAAAACGCAATAATAATATCACCATCGGTTTGACTTTCTTCATCTTCTTCTATTTTGGCACTACCAAAATCAGCAACGAGTATGTGAAAATTGTAATCTAACAAAATATTCTCTGGTTTTAAGTCCCTATGTACAATTTTCCTTGAATGAAGATATTCCAATGCAAGTACCAGTTCCGCAGTGTAATACCTACAAATTTTAATATTCAATCAGGAAGTTTACTTAAAAATTATATTATATGTCTATACCTGGTCCATTCAATAGAGAATTTCTTGTGTAAGAATATATATTCTAAGAGATCCCCATTGATGGCATAACTTAAGACAAAATAGAATCTTTCCGGGTCTTGAAATGCACTAAAAAGATGCACAAAGTACCGTGATGAATGATTTAGTATTGAGTGAACTTCCTTTTCTCGCCGTACAAATTCAATTTTGCCTTCTTTAATAATATGATCTTTTTGTAATACTTTAACTAAAGCAAACAGAAGAATGACAGTTAATGTTAACTAAAAATCATCCTCTTCCTCTTACTAGCATATTCATTATTAGTTTTAACTTCTTTCGCTAAATAAACAGTACTAAAACTACCATCTCCAATAATCTTGCCAAAAATCTCAGGAGAGTCACTGTTATTTGCAAGTTCCATTATATTACCAACTAGTTAATTCAAATTGCTGAAACAAACAATATACAAGAGTGATATGGAAAATGGAAAAAAAACAAATATGTAATCTTTACTTTTGTATGTAGTCCAGAGTACTAGCCATGAAATTTAAAAATCTTGAAACCCGTCTATAGTGAGTGGATTTTCCTGAGACTTGTTTCATTAAGTTTCTAATCGCAAAAATGTTAATCTTTTACATTGAAACAATATTGCTAATAATTATTTCATTCAAGAGCATGATCGGCTAAGATCCTATTTTTTCAGCAAAGAGAGTAATCTTCATTAAGCTGTCTGTACACTGTATAGCAATTATAGTCCCCACCATCTAGCACAAGCAACGAAGCCATATAACTCCCCAGGGGCGCATTTCAGTTTGAAAAGGAAAGGAGCTCCATGGTCGTTTGGCAGCTCTCCTCGATTCTGAACACATCAATAAGAAATACTCTACAGAATGACTCCAAAAAATCTGGACTTTATGATGAGACAAAATGTTTCCTATGTGCTATTCAAGATCAGGTCGTAAGTACCAGGGCATATAAAAAACATATATTAGGACAAAATATCGATCCAAAATGTCACTTATGTAAACAAGATTTAGAATCAATGCAGCATGTAAGCGAAGGGAGTCCTGCGCTGGCTCAAACAGACTATATGCAAAGGCATAACAACATTGCTAAGCTGATACATAAAGCATTATTGAAAAAATATGGCCTGTTGGACGTGGAAATGCCTTATTATAAGTGGAAACCCTAACAAGTGTATATAAGTAAAACTGCAAAGATTTTGTAGTGAACGGCAATTACTGAACGGATGGTGGAGGCTAATCGACCCGATATGGTAATAATCGACACAAAGGCTCCCCAAGACATCTACCAACTCAAAGATATCGACACAAGACCAGTAGTAATATCTACAAATAGGCTGATAGCAAATGACTAGCAAATCGCCAAAGAGCAGCTTGAATTACATGATAGACATATGGCAGTCATGCAGAAGATTGCTCTACTGGGTACAGCAAATATAGCTAGAAAATTTTTAAGCTTGCATCGATCCTCGGCGGAACCCTCTTGTTTAGTGCAACCATTATAGCCTTGGGTTACAAACCCGGACTACCGAGGAGATTAATAAAAATATCAGATAAACATAATAAAATATAAAATTTAATTATTAACCAAATAATTCTAAATTGTTGAATGAATCAACAAGTTTATCGTAATAAAATTATTTTATTTTTTTTTACTTTATCATAGAAACATAAAAGAAACATACACGGTATACAGGGTATAAGCGAAAGCGCTTTCCTAAATTGAGCCAATAAGGATCCAAAACCTAAGGACTACCAAGAACAAAAATTGCAAATTTACTGAATCACCAATCGACAAGCTATGATTATAATTAATATTTTAAGCAAATATGTGAAAAAGATCATTAGGTAAATATTACTTTGTTATAATTTAACGTATAAAATAATGATCAATGTTAAAACATTTTTTTAGGATTCATGAACCCTGAAGGATGTGGCAACATCGCAATACTGCAACGACAAAGATTGTCATTTTAAAATTGCAGCAAAAATATTTCAGTGTTTCAGCGCATGCTTTTAAGCACATTCTGAACATTCTGAAGGACACGGACATTCTGAAGGATAGGTCAACGATAGGCCGCTTCCAGATCGGCAAACATTTTTCCAAGTTCCTCAAAGACTTTTGGATACTTTTGTGAAATTATTCCAAAATTTCAAGAATGTGGGTTGAAACAAAAAATCAGTCCTGAAGTCGAAGAACAAATTTTACATCGTGTTGAAGAGGATTCTACCAGAAGTATTCAAAGTATTGCTCAACAAGTTAAAGTTTCCCATTGGATTGAATGGTCCATTTCAAAATATTTCGTTGCCCTTCGCCAAATGTTAATTGCCCCAATAAATCTCAATAAAAATATTCCTAGTTTTTTAAATGGTGAAAAATCCGGAATGGTTTCTGAATAATTTTGGGAAAAATACAATATTGTTAAATTATGATTCAATTATTATTATTATTATGTATGACTAAATCATTGTTTATTGGTTAGTGTATTTTGAATTTATTAGTACAACAAAAATAAACAAATACATACATTTATCTATTAGTTCAATAAAATTATAACATTTAATTTTTTTAATAAATTATACAATTAATTCGATTTCGCTCTCACTGTCACTTTGATCTATATTAATAATAAGTGGTTCTATATTATTGGTAAATGATACTAGGAATCTTCTATTTTAATAATATGGTTAATCGAATTTATCCAACTTTCTTTGGGAATAATAACTACAACCTTCCTAATTAATATTGCAGCACTTGCACTTAGAGTCGGAGAAATGTTTTCTGCTCAAACATTGGATTCTACCTGATGCCACATATGCTTAATTGGATTAAAACTACAGTAATACGGGGGAAGGTATAAAACCGTATGTCCCATAGCCACAGCAATAGTATCACATACATATTCCTTTTTAATATTAAATGTCTTTAATATTTCTAGATCACATTTTTATATGTATTTTCGAAGTATATATTGTTTTTTAACATATAATTCTGAATTTATAATTTAGTATTATTTGCATTAGGAACTTTATTTTTTTGCCGGTTATGATAACTAGCAGTGTCCGTTACAATTACGCTTTCCTTAGGCACATTGAGCAAAAGGCTATTTATAAACCAATCTCCGGAGATAATATTCTCCGGAGGCTGGTTCTGCTGCAAAAAATATTGGTTCCATCTTTTCTTAATCGCTGTTGCAATGAATGAAATGCAGGCACAGTTTGCTGTTCATCCATAGCATAATTTTTTCTTCGAATTAAGTCTTTGTCGTCGACTTGCAAATCCTCAACACATTTGCTTTTACCAGAATCAATACAGACGTTTTTGGCTTTAATTGTCTTCGTCACAATATCTTTAACCGTAGACAACGGAATTTTTGTTAATGAAGACGTTTCTGCTGCGGCTGCATTTACATTAAGGCCCCTATTCAACAAGGAAACATGCACATTTTTTAACAATTTGATAGCATCGGGTGATAAATGTGTTCTTTTAAAATTAGCACTACCGGAGGCACAATAATCATTATCTGTCCAAGAACGCTACATTTTTAGCACGTTTGGAATAACAAAAAATACGATCGAAATTGTATATAATAATAATTGTAACTAAAATATTTTGAAAGTACTAAACTAAGTATAAAAATAATTTTATCTTTTTACCTGTTATTTTGTTAGGCCAGGTTCTATTTACTTTTCTTGCAACTTTGCCGGGTTTTGTTACAGCACAGGTTGTTAAGAGTTTTTTTCCCACCCGCTTTTCCAACGGGTGGGGAAAGTTTCACGCTCATTTGGTGATCATTAAGTTTTGAAAATTATAATTTAATCAGATGTGAGGCATTAGAAACAGTGCAACTTTGTCTCTTTTAACACATTCTCCACAACTCTCGTCAACACATTTAGCGTTAATACAGCGATTTCAGCACGGATATCTTCCTTGGGTTGCTGTATGGTTTGGAGCATATTTTCGTCAGCAATAAAATACCTATAGGTAGGCCGACGCCATGAAATCAATTTTGCAAAAAATTGTAATTTTGATGAAAGTGGTTGATGATGACATTACAGTATTCTAATCGCTTATCACTGTCTGTAGGAAACAGATCTTGAACAATTTAAATCTAAAATGGAAACATCTGCAAGTCATTTCCGGGGTAAATTCCGGCGTAAACTGAGTTGAAAAATTCCCAATTCTGCACGTGGAATCGGTGTTTCTGGAGACTCCTCCACACTTTACTCCATATGTGCCATAGTTTCAGGGTTTCACATTGTTCTTGGAGCTCTAATGCGGGGTTTATCCCCAATTCTTCCAAATTTTTAAAATTGCCTGATTAAGATATTTGCAAGGAAAAAAAGCTGCCAAAACAAAATGTTGGCGTAATACTATCCCCAACCTTTATGTTAGATAGTATATAAAAATGTAATCATATTTTCGTTAATAGTTTATTGTTTTAAATATTGGTTTATTTTTTGTGAATATTACTGGTTTTACCACAACATGGAAATATAACTAGTTACGGTAGAAAAATTTCAATGAAGGCACAATGAATAAGACTACTAGAAGAAGCGTTTCGATATAATCGAGCTATAAATTGTACGAGCCAATGGCAGTTATGCGCTTGTTCGAAGCACCCGTTCGCTTGAGACCGGACTCTCTTACTCTACAGACTGGCGTATTAGGAGCCCGTACTGATTGGTCCTGGCAGTATAGTTCATTAGCAAGCTTCTCGATTACTAATTCCTACAAGTAGTGCCGCGCGCCAACCGTAAATTTGTCCATGCGGAATTCCTCCGCACCTGATTAAAAGGCCCCGATTTCCCACGTAACGACAACCATTGACATGACATAGCCATCCAGCACTCCATTCAGATACAACTGGCCATACGTCGCAGGCTGAATTCCCGCCGCCGTAATTCCCGATAATCCACCTGCAGTCCAGGCCACCGCGCCTGACAGAGAATTTCGTTCCTCCATAGCCACGCCAACTAGTTTGAAGGATCCACCCGCCAACCAAGCAAGCGCATTCCGCCGATTGTTCTGCGAGACAAATTATTTTACTCCGTCCGAGTCCAGAAATCTAACGGCCAGCCTGTGCAGTCTGCTGCAAGATGTGCACTGCTGTGCACCATTCCACCTACTGCAAAAAGGACAAAAAGTCATAGGAAAATGCAGCAACTGTGGAGGACCTTACATAAAAACAGGCTGCACAAAGCTGTCGAAGGCCGACTATAGGCCAAAAATCCCCCCATCTTTTAAATGGAGATCATAGAAGAACTCTTCTCATCAGCAACCAGTTTTTACTTCTCCGAAAGCTTTCGCAACTAGTGGAGGAAATCACTACATAAATCCAGGGCATGATCCAGACCAAAAACGCCCATCAACGCACTCCAGCCCGCCAGTATTTCAGCCAAATTCACTGAGGATAATCTCCTAAAACGCTAATTCAGTACGAGACAAGAACTTGTTTACGTACTGACAGCACACAACATCGATATCGCTCTGCTCCAGGAGACATTTATTAAACCCTCCATCAGACTCAGCATCCCGAACTACAAGATGTATCGGGGTGACAGAACTACAGGCCCGAGTGGGGGCACTAGTGCTCATTAAGCAAAATATCCGGCACCATTGATAAATCACCAGATCTCGCCAACCTGGAATCCACCTCCAACTGTCTCGAGCTCGAAAAACGACACCAAGTCCTGACATCAGTCCCGACACCAGTCCTGTGTATCAGCGTTTTTTCGAAGTTATCTCTCGGAAGCGCCCGCATTCCGCCGATTGTTCTGCGAGACAAATTATTTCACTCCGTCCGAATCCTAACGGCCAGCCTGTGCAGTGCTTCAACTGCCAGCAATACATCCACTCCGCCAAAAAATGTAGAGCCAACTTCATCTGCAGCCAACACCATTCCACCGAGTGCAAAAAGGACAATAGTCGCCAGGAAAATGCAGCAACTGTGGAAGAGCTCACATAGCAAACTTCATGGGCTGTACGAAATGTTCAATCCGAGATCAACCAGCTAAAACTCAGCCTCCGCAACAGCTGCCGAAAGCCGACTATAGGCCAAAAATACCCCCATCCACTTTCAAATAGAGATCACAGAAGAACTTTTCTCATGAGCAACCAGTTCCTACTTCTCCGCAGGCGAACCAGCTCTCCAATCCAAATACAATAATCTAATCTAGGAAATGATCCAAATACACTTAGGATCATGTCCTAGAACGTTAATTCAGTACGAGACAAAAACTTGCTTACGTACACGTGATGGCGCACAATATCGATATCGCTCTGCTCCAGGAGACATTTATTGAACCCCGATTCGGCATCCCGAACTATAAGATGTATCAGGGTGACAGAACCACAGATCCGAGTGGGGGCTCTACGGTGCCCATCAAGCGAAATATTCGAAAGGTTCTACAGCAGGTCATAGAAAGACACAACGAATACACTATCCCACTGTGCTTGGTTTTTATCGATTATGAAAAAGCATTTAATTCAATCTCAAAACAGCCCATAATGGATGCATTGCTTAACCAAGGTGTAGAGAAATCTACTGTAAACCTACTGGGATCAATATATGATGAAGCAACAGGACGGATTAAGGATCAATGGTCCATATCTAAACCATCTTAGATTCGCAGATGATATCGTTCTTCAAGTCTTCTATTGGAACCTTTGGTGTGAAACACTAAACTCGAAGAGATTTACCACTAAACACCAAATCACTTTTTGAAAACTTCTCTCTGCACGTTTTGCTAAAAATGTTATTTATCAGTAGATGATTAAAAAATTATTGAAGATGAAATCATCTCCTAATTAATCATCTATTAATTAGATTAAATCATTTCCTGATGATGCTAACATGGTTAGCGAAACGTGCGTCGAGAAGTGTTCAAAAAGTGATTTGGTTTTTAGTGGCAAATATCTTCGAGTTTTGATATCGTTCTTCTTTCCTAAGACCTAGATGAGCTGCAAAGACATGTACAAGAGCTACAAAGGGCTGGAGAACCATTTCTCTTGAAAATAAACCAAAAGAAGAGTCAGGTCATGCTCAATAAATTTGCTGAGGACAAGAGGATTTCTATTTAAGGAACGAATTTGGAAGTTGTGGACCACTATATCTTGGACAGAGGTTTTCAAAGGAACTGGCTGGCAGGCATTTGGCAGACATAACACAGTCATTTCAAGAACAGAGGGGAATGGAAAGATGTACGCTTGGCATTGCTAGACGGAACCGAAAGACCTGCACATAGATCAAAGAACAAACGAAAGTGAGTGACATCATTGGAAGAATAAAGGAATTGAAATAGAACTGGGCAGGCCATGTAGCGAGGCGATGGGATGAAAGATGGACCAAGACGGCCCTGAACTGGATATCGCTTGATCGCAAACGTCCACGGAGAAGACCGAAAACACGATGGACTGATGACATTATTAATTATATTGGACCTGAATGGCACATGAAAGCTCAGTACTGCGAGAGTAGGAAGCATGTTGAAGAGGCCTCATCCTATAGTGGATTTGTAGTGGATATGATGATAATCGTCCGGATAGAGCATGGTGAGTCAGAGCGAGTCTGTCTCTTGTAAGAGATTTATATAGTCCGCTGCAGATATGGCATCGGAAACACGCTGATACCCTGATGTCAGGACTTGGTGTGGGGCTTTGAGCTCGACGCAGATGGAGGTGGATTGGATTAATGGTGCCGTAATGCACCGTAATGTCCCCACTCGGGTGTGTGGTTCTGTCACCCTGATACATCTTGTAGTTCGGGATGCCGAATCGGGGGTTTAATAATTGTCTCCTGGAGCAGAGCGATATCGATGTTATGTGCCATCAGTACGTAAGCAAGTTCTTGTCTCGTAATGAATTAACGTTCTAGGAGATGATCCTGAGTGAATTTAGCTGAGTGAATTTTGTTGATGAGTTTGGCCTGGATTACGTCCAGGATTTATGTAGTGATTTGCTCCACTAGTTGATGAGATGAGAAAACTTCTTCTGTGATTTCCATTTGAAAGTGGATGGGGGGATTTTGGGCCTATATTCGGCTATCGGTAGCTGTTGCGGAGGCTGAGTTTTAGCTGGTTGGCCTCGAATCGAACATTTTGTGCAGCCCGTGAAGTTTGCTATGTGAATTCCTCCACAGTTGTTGCATTTTCCTGGCGACTTTTTGTCCTTTTTGCAGTCGATGCAATGGTGTTGGCTGCAGATGAAGTTGGCTCTACATCTTTTGGCCGTGTGGATGTACTGCTGGCAGTTGAAGCACTGCACAGGCTGGCCGTTAGATTTCTGGACTCCGATGGAGTAAAATAATTAGTCTCGCAGAACAATCGGCGGAATGCAGGCGCCTTTCTGTCCAGCTGATCCCGACACGTGAGCGGATGAAGTCTACGCCGGCTTGGTTGGCGGGCGGAGCCTTCAAACTAGTTGCCGTGGCGATAGTGGAATGAAATTACCTGTCAGGCGCGGTGGCCTGGACTGTAGCCGTGGTCTGTAGCGGTGGCCTGGACTGGGCAGGAATTCAGCCTGCGATGTATTGCTAGCTGTGTCTGGAATGGAGTGCTGGATCGCTGTACTGTTTGATGATGCTGTGTTACTGGTTGTTGTCGCGTGGGAAATCAAGGCGTAGGAATTCGGCGAGGGCAAATTTATGATTGGCGCGCCACACTACTTGTCGGATTTGGTAATCGAGAAGTCTCAAGCGAACTGGTGGTTCGAACAAGCGTACAACTGCCATTGGCTCGTACAGTTTATGACTCGATTAGACCGAAACCCTCCTCCCAGTTGGCCTTCCAGTCTTATTTGCTACCTCCGTGGGATTTTTTTTTATCGTAACAAGCGAAATTTTCATGTTAAGGAAGTACGAGCTATAATGATGAAATTTTTTTGTTTTCGTAAAACTTAAAATAGTTTAAAAAAAATTTAATACTAAAACAAACTATAATTATAAATAAATTATTATTTATTTATAAAAAGTAACGAACTGACTTCTTTATTATTACTCTACGCGGTTCGACAAAAAAGATGTGGCAACAGCACATTTGTGTTTACATGTAAATTTATATATCAGTGTATATGTATGAGAATTATGACGTTAGAAGATCGAAAATTTATATTTAAAAAATATTCATTCTAGATACAAAGATAAATCCTGCAAGAAAAATAACTTTTTAACCTCATTCAGAAATGTCATATATAGTAATAATTTTTTTTAGCTATAACTCTAGCTCTTTTTTTTCTCAGCTGATTCCGCGACGTTGGGTCGAGTGAAACAGCTGTTTCAAGCACATTGTTGGTGATTTCTTCATATTGTTCTGTAATTTCCATCTCCTCCGGGTCTTGTATATATATATATATATATATATATATATATATATATATATATATATATATATATATATATATATATATATACATTTGTATCATCATCATCATCAGCCTGTATCGATCCACTGCAGGCTTCTTCAGCATGCTTCCAACTGTCACGGTTCTGGGCTTTCCTCTGCCACTCGGGTCCAATATACTTAACGATGTAATCAATTCATCGTGCTTTCGATCTTCTTCGCGGACGTTTGCGATCAAGCGGTATCCACTCCAGGATTGCCTTAGTCCATCTGTCGTCCCATCGCCTCGTTATATGGCCTGTCCATGTCCATTTCAATTGCTTTACTCTTCCAATGATGTCACAGACTTTTGTTTGTTCCCTGATCCATGCAAAGGACTTTCTGTCTCGTCTTGTAATGCCAAGCATACATCTTGACAATACAAACTATATGACAATAGTAACTACCATTAAAATGGTTTGGTATTAATAATATCGATCAAAACAATATTCTAATATTTATAGTACTTTGGGTGCTTAGTCATCATATCACATGGCGCCTTTCCGTACAGTGACTCGGTGTCGCAATGTGCTGACTAGAATCCGGCACGAGCGTCGTTAGGAAATGCTGGAATTATACAACAGTATAAAGTTTACTTGAGGTCGCATCGAACCACTCCCCCTTTAAGAAAAAAGTTAATACTATGTGTTGACTTTTTAAATTATACAGAGTAATAAAATTCTAAGAGTAATTTATTTATAGTTCTTCGGTTTCTTCTTCCTGCGGGTGGATGGATGGTCTTCTCCTTGCTAAGAGACTGCTTAGCTTCATTCTGGCGGTCCTTTGGTGATGAGGTCTGGGTGGTGGAGATGGATTTTCATCGTCGGCAGGACCCATAGTGATGCTGGGTAGTATTTTCCTACGCCGGCAACATTTGCAGTAAATATACAGGATTGCTAAACAAATGATTAATGTAATAGTTAGAGTGGTGAACCAGGACAGGTGCTTGTGGATGAACAGCTGTCGTATCATCTTGTCCAATTCATCGGAGTATTGGTCCAGCTTGTGTTGTGCAATAGCAAGATCATCTGCATCAATTTTGTTTAATTTTAATGGTTTAAGATCAGGTATACTCGATTTCTCAGGAGTATGTTGACAACATGTGTACGGTACGATCACTGGGTGGCTTTTGTAAGTAATGTTCCGATATTCATCGATAAATGGTTTAGCTTGGACTCTTGTGCTTCCTATAAAAGCATTGCAGAAGGCTTGAAGTTATAGGATGGAATTGATGTTTATTATGATAGTTTTAACTTAATCCCTCACATTTGATAGTAATAGGTAACAGTTCAGAAACTGTGACTAGCCAGAGGTTTTGGCCTATCTCTTGGGCATTGTATCCTTCGGCAGCAAGTACAGATACTTGACGATACAGATACTTGACAAGTTTTTGTTAAACGACTCGGTCCTTTTAGCAGCTGTGCCTCACATATGGCATCGCTGTCTATGGGGTTTGGCAAAACATCAGGGCAGATCTTCTGTATAGGACCCAATTGTTTGCAGCTTCTCAGATGTTGCAAAGAAATGTACATCATCGAATCGTCATCTCTGGCAATATACCTTTGCGTTGTTGTTATTATATGGTGAAATGATGTTCGACTGTCTAATATAAGAATTGCATAGAGATGGTATAGTGTATATGTTTCTGGCTCAATTAAGGGAATTTTTAAAATAAATACAACTCTCGAGTTTGTTTGATAAGCTTCTAATTCGATTATATCGATGTATTTAGCTACGAATGAAGAGTAGATAGGTAGTGGAAGATTATTTTTCCTTAAAGACTGAGAAATTTCCTGAAGCGAAATGATCAGATCGTTCGATGAAATGATTGAACTGTGTAACATGTTCAACCTAGCAAAAGCTATTGCATTTAATGAATCGCTTAATGAACTTTCTAGAAAACTATAACTTTCCATTAATGATTCGCACAAATTTAGAACTTTAATTTGAGCTTCGTAGAATGCAAGATCGTCTGCGATGTTAAAAATATATCGATTTATTTCTTCTATGTCTTTATTAAAGGTCTCCTCATCTATTTGTAATTTTTGTATAGTATTGTTAAAATGTTTTATTGCGGAGGTTGTTACTGATATTTGATTTTTAAGGAGACTTTCAATTTGATGTTCATCGTTAATCACTCTATTGATACAATTATTAAAGTATTCTCCGTCTGAAGAGTCGAGGTTTCCGGTAATGGATTTTCAAATCGTACCTATTCCGTTAACGAGTCCACGTTTGTATCTAAATGCATAAGATTTTGTGTCCGCGAAGATTTCTTTGTATTTGAGGTTCACAGAATCAGATATTTGGTTGAGCAAACTAATATGCGTTTGTATCTCTGCTTTAAAGGAGATCATTCTCGGGGTGTCAATGTTGATAAAAGAGTCCAACAAGTTGTTCAGTATTTTATCGTTATTAGTTATAGGTGTTTTGATTTGAGATAATTCTCTGTATACAAAAGCGCCCATTTTTCATTGGAGATCCTGATGGATCCTTCCTTATGGAAGAATATTCCGAGTGTATTGTTTATTGGTTATATGGAGAATTGGGTTAGGGCGACTGAGAAGAATCCGGAAAGTATGTAAAGAAGAAAGACTTACTCAAAACACAGTCTTAACCTGTCAAAGTTGACTTTGGAAACTTGTTTTGTTCGCGGATTCAGGAGGTTTGCGGAGTTTTGGAAAATTTCAATAATTTCGAAAGGTCCGTCGAATTTATTCTCAGATTTACTCTTTATTTGAGATTCTTTTACATAAACCTTATCTTTAATTTGAAATTTGGGAATATTGGTTGAAATGGTTTTGTCAAATCTAATTTTTGCTTTTTCTTTTTGATGTTCAGTTTTCGCACGAGCTACTTTGTAATAATGTTACTTTTTATTGTTACGATCTCTTATGTACGTACTTAATTTTTCCTGGTTGTAGAGTGTTTCGAGTGGTCTGCTTGATGTATGCCCGAAAATTAATTCATACGGCGTAAATCCATGCGTTTTGTTTTTCGTATTGTTGTAACAGATCACGGCATAGGGCAATACGTTGAATGGGTCTTCTGTTGGGTTTTCCGCTGTGTTGGTACGAATCATTTCGGCAAGGGTGGCGTGAAACCTATCTATTGATCCATTTGATTGGGGGTAAATTACACTAGAGAATGTCAGTTTTATTTCGTACAGCTCACACAAATCCTTTACAAGAGCATTATCAAACTCACTGCCACAGTCACAATGTATTCTCAATGGTGTTCCATAGCGTTGAAAAAATAACAGCGTGTTCACAATTGTAACGGCCTTTTTGTTTTCTACTGGATAAGCTTGAGTAAACTTTCTGAGTTCGTCCCTGATTGTTAAAGCATAGTGCTTCGTCGGGTACTCGAATATGTTGAGGTTGTTTCTTTCAAAGGGTGTTTTTGGCGTTTCCGTTATTACAAATTTTGAATTTGGATTGAATTATGGATTTGGCATATCTCACAGGATTTGCATTTCTGATTTACATCTCTGATTAGATTAGGCCAATGATATTTTCCTTTGATGCGTCTAACGGTTTCATTTATTGCTCTGTGTAGATTACCTACGTGGTATTGTTCAAGTATGATGGGAATTTCATCTTCATCCGGCGTTTTCACTATATTCTGACAAATTTTTAATGATACATAGTTCTTGAAAATCTAGATTTTCCTCTAGAATGTCTTCTATGACCTTATAGTGCATTTCTTCCAGTTTGTTATGTCTAAAGAAAGTTACGATTTGCTTGTGGGATTTATTCAAGAGTTGGGAGTTTGAAATTTCGATTTTCGAGTAATCTATTAAAAATTTTGTATTATATAAACTTACAAATTTCTCGTACTCCTCTGAACCGTCACCAATATCTGGTTCTTTAGGAATCCGCTGTATTTCAACATTATCTTCTTCGTTTTCATTATCTTGTTCGTTTGAAACAAGAATAGGTTCGTTTGAAACAATAATTTTTCATAAAAATTTTGTGCATTCTTGAAAGTGGTTAATCTTAATTCTGGATAGTGGGTCTGCGTGTTTATTAATTTTTCCTGGCTTGTGTTCGATCTTGTAATTATATTCTTCCAATTTCAGGCGCCATCTTGCAAGTCTACTTCCTGGGTCCTTGATTGAAAACAGCCATGTTAATGGTCGGTGGTAAGATAAGAGTGTGATAAGAGTGAACTTTCTTCCGAATAAATAGGGACGGAAGTATTTAACGGCCCAGACTATTGCAAGTAATTCTCGTTCAATAGTCGAATAAGACGTTTGACTTTCTAAGACGTTTGAAGATTTCTTGAAGCCGGTCTGTGTGTTCATGGATAGTTGGTGAGTAGATAATAATATCATCCATGTACACCAAGCATCTTTCATTTTGAATGCCTAAGAAAATGTTGTCCATGACGCGCTGGAAGGTGGACGGGGCATTCTTCAATCCAAACGGTATACGAACAAATTCGTAATGGCCATTGTCTACAGAAAATGCTGTTTTAGATAAGTCTTTAGGGTCGAACTCTATTTGGTGGAATTCCGATGCGAGATCCAATGTAGAGAAGTACTGACATTTACCTAATTGATCGAGCAGATCTGAAATATTTGGAAGGGGATATTTATCGTCGACAGTAACCTCATTGAGCCTACGATAGTCTAGACCATGCGCCATTTTTGTTTGCCAGAGGCATCCAATTTTTTGTTGATTTGTGTTTTCATTTCGTCTTTATGGACATGAGGATATCTATAAGACTTAGTAAACGATGGTCTTGCGTTTTTTTGTTTCAATGACGTGCTTGATCTCATTCGTAAATGTTAATGTGTCGCCTTCGATGTAAAATATGTTCGCATAATCTAGGCAAAGTTGAACAATTGCGTCTTTTTCTTCTAGATGTAGGTGTTCTGTCCTAAGTTGATCCTTAATGATTTTAATTCTATCAATTTGTTCTGCATTTTCATCATCTCGTAGGTTCAGGTTAAACAAAGGTTGATTAGGTGTATGTGGTTCAATAGTAAAGGTCAGAAAAATCGATAGAATTCGGTATTGCATTAGCATTTATGACGGTTGTCATAAATTCTCCATTTTCGTTGACGTATACTAGAGCGTTGGGTAATCGAACTCGTTCTTTTTCTTGGCGTGTGAGTATAGCATCCGTATTTGAGAGATTGCATTTTAATTTACATATTTTTTCTGTACGAGCGTCAATTGAAATTTTATTCTGCGAATTATTTTTGATAATAGTATTATCGGATGAGTTTACTTTGTGTAAAGGGATCGTTTTGAAATTTGTAATTAATTGTTTTGACTTAATATCAATGATAGATTCATAATGTTCAAGAAAATCTAACCCTAAAATACCGTTGAATTCAATATCCAAGTTGTAAATATACACTTTATGGGGATTTCCCATTGCGAAGGGCACTAGGGTTGATTCAGTTACAAAAAGTTTTTGGTCAGTTATTCCTTGAATTGTGACATTTTCTTGGGATCTATTGGGAAAGTTTTTTACGGTGTTCTCTTTGAAAATAGAAATACCTGCTCCAGTGTTAATTAAAAGTTTAAAAGTATTTGTCAAGTCATTCATGTAATAGAGATTCTTAGGGTTAACGGCTAACAGCGGGCTTAAAGAAATACTTGCTCCGGAAAATTGAGATTCGGGTTTAAATCGTCTAAATTCATGGACTGGATCTGGGTTTGAAGATTGGAAATGAGATCCGTTGTTAAAGTTTTGTTGGAGTTGACTGGAGGGTCGCTTTGGAGAGGTAGTGAAAGAAAATTTTGGTAGTCACTACTATCGATAGATTGGTTGGAATACTCCGGATAAATTGTATAATATTCCGAATAAGGTTCTTGGTATTGAGTACCAAGATGATCTTCAGGTACGGGATAATATTCTTCGACTTCTTGGAATACTTCGAATGATAAGGGATCAAGGTTTATATGGCGAGTTCGTTGATGATTTTGAGAATTATTTATGTTTCTCGGATTCATTTGAGGACGATAGTTATTGTAGTATTGCTGGGACACTACAGGGGTTCTTTGGATGTTTGAAAATGTATTTGGTCTTGGCTGCTGAGGTTGACTATTTGAGGAGGAATAGGTCGATATATTGGTTGGGATCGACACTCTGCTGCTGTATGACCAATTCGATTGCACTTTAGGCATTTTATCATTTGGTGAAGAGGTTTCCTATTGGGTTGCATGGGTTTTGAAGCTTTTTGATTCTCAAAATATGATAGCTGGAGTTCTCTTCTAATCCGGGAATGTGCTTCTAGAAGATCTTTGGGGTTTCCTGCACGAATTATTTGACCAAGTCTGGGTTCCAAGCCGGTAAGTAAGGTGTTTAAGGCCATAGTTTCGATAAGAGAGTTTTGGGCTGATTTTGGCTCGTTAGTAAGATTACTGGCTTTTTGAATGCTAGACAACATTTTGGCATTCAGTACTTGGACACGGTTGTAAAAAGTTAAAGCTAATTCGCCGGGTAGTTGACGGAGTCTTTGAATATCTTGGATAAGAGAAGATAGGTTCTAGAGTCTCCAAAGTGAAGATTTAGTAATTGTTTTATTTCTTCATAAGTTGACGGATTTCTTGAATTAATTAGTTGTGCAGCTCTACCCTTGAGTTTATTTTTTATGTGAATCATTAATAAAAGTTTTTAGTTAGATATATTTATTTTTAGATATGTTTATTTATAAAAGTTTTTAGTTAGATTTTGGTTAGATATAGCCATTTTGTAGCCGCAATTTACACGCATTTAAAAATGATCCTAAACTAATCTGATCACCTTCAAATTCAGGAATGATAGAAAATATTTCCGAAAGCTTGTACTTGTTCTCGTACTGTTCTTCTCGTACTTGCGAACTTGTTTCAGGCATTTTGGTAAATAGATTGTGATACTTTTGGGATTAAAATAGAATGAATGCTTAAAAAGATTAAAAAATTAAAAAAAAATAAGTATTTAAATTTGTTTTAAAGTTGAGATAGTGAATATTAATTGCTTATCGTTGTATTGTAGTTGAAAGATGTCGAACAATTTCACAGTACAATAGCAAAACCACTTAAAAGGATAATTTAATGTTACTTACAGTAACACAAACATTGGTCGTCTTGTTTTCTGCGCTAGTCTGCCAGGGGCTTCACCAGGTGTTCCTTTCACCTTCCACCGCTAACGTGAGTGAGGACGCCTTCTTTGTCTTCTTCTTCTTCTTTTTCTTTCTGCTTTTAGCTTTTAGCTAGGTTCTTTTTTCGTTGAAGGATTAGGATCCACCGTCACCAGTTAGGCTCTTCCTTGTTCTGTTGACGTTGTCGAATCCTACCGCGACTGCGCCAATTTGTTATAACATCAGTTTCAAAAATCACTTTTAAAAAAAAAATATTTTATTTCAATTATAGAATTACAGAGTAATGAATGGATTATTTTTTTAGTAAATGACAATAGTAACTAACATTAAAATGGTTTGGTATTAATAATAACGATCAAAACAATATTCTAATATTTATAGTACTTTGGATGCTTAGTCGTCATATCGCACGCTGCCTTTCCGTACAGTGACTCGGTGTCGCAATGTGCTGACTATCTGGCACGAGCGTCGTTAGGAAATGCTGGAATTATACAACAGTATAAAGTTTACTTGAGGTCGCATCTAACATAATAATTAAAACACCTAACAAAGAATTTGTCTTAAATGTTGCATTGTAAATGAAATTTCGAGTGCCCAGTCGCTAAAAATGTTGCAGAAGTGGTACAGTGCATTCAAAAGCGGTCGAGATGTGGTGGAAGATTTGCTTCGCTCTGGTCGGCCATCAACGTCTTCAACTGAAGTTAGCATCGCTAAAGTGAAGGAAATGGTGACTGAAAATCGTCATTTAACTTTGAGAGAGATAGCCGCTGATCTTTCTGTGTCTCAAGAATCAATTCGTACCATTTTAAGCGATTGTTTGGGCATGAAACGCGTTGTCGCTCGATTAGTGCCGAAAGACCTGAATTTTCTTCAGAAACTTAATCGCGTAAAGGTCGCTGAAATTATGTTAGAACGAGTCAATTCCAACCCCACATTCATAAAACGAGTTTGCCATGCAAACCAGTCAACAAACTTCCGAATGGCGCCTTCCAACTGAACCGAAACCCGAAAAAACCACGTCAAAGTCGATCAAAAGTTAAGGTGATGTTGAGTGTTTTCTTCAATTATCGCGGTGTTGTGCACTCGGAATTCTGGCCAGAAGGTCAGACAGTAAATAAAGAATATAATCTGTGCATTATGCGGCCTTTCAGAGAGTAAATTGGTCCAAAAAGGACAGATTCGTGGAAAGAAAACTCTTGGATTTTGCATCACGACAACTCACCATCTCACAAGGCTGTCATTGTGAACAAATATCTGGGCAAAAACTCAACAAATACCATCGAACAACCACCTTATTCACCTGATATGGCTCCTGCTTCTTTCTCTTTCCAAAACTCAAATTACCACTTCCAGGCACCTGTTTTCAGTCGATAAAAGGCATAAAAGAAAATTCGCGATTCCGGAAAATGCATTTAAAAAATGTTTTGACAATTGTATTATTCGTTGACATAAATGTATTATTTCGGAAGGGACCTAATTTAAAGGCGATACAATACATTTGGATAAATAATAAACATTTTGTGTG